>CAUYQU010019115.1:0-20012 GCA_963574635.1 Cheracebus regulus | reverse complement strand
TTGGCAACAGCAGGCTGCCTCCGCAATGGCGGACTTCCTCTGTCGTGGTGGAGTGCCCCGTAATGGCGGACACCCCTCCCCCACAGAACTGGACCGTCCCGGGTTCAGCTGCGCCCACTGCGAAACTCTTAACCAAGAGCTCTTCCAATTGCTGTTTTAGCTGAGCCTGATCACCTGGCTCGCTGTCTCACAGCCTTTTGTTTTTTTAGTTGAATGGTCGACTCCCAGGTGTTCCAGTCGCCTGTTGAAAAGGCGCCGGGATCTGTGTGATTTCCCCTGCGGGGACACACTGCACAGGCTGAAACAGCGGCGCTGAGATTCGTAGTGCTTTTTTGCCTGGGGATCTCCTGGGCTGGCTCCCTGATTCAGTCCCCGTTTTAATCTGCCTTCCCGTAGCTCCACTCACCAGTTAAAAGGGCACACAGACCAGTGGATTTTGTACAGAGACCCGCCGCGCCGTGGCACCGACAAAGCAGCTGCGCCGGCCGAAACAGCCGTGCTGGCCAAAACAGTCGCGCCGGCCAAAACAGCCGCACTGGCGACCCGTGGGGCTGCTCCACCTGGGAATCTCCTGGTCTGGGGGTAATAAAAATCCGTCTGAAAATGCGGCATCCACTCACCCTCTGCACTTTCACTGGGAGCTGCAATCCTGAGCTGCTCCTAATCCGCCATCTTGGATCTCTCTCTACAAAATGTTTTTTAAATCAAAATTGTTGTAATTGATATTTCATAGTTCACCAATTTATTAAATCAAATCTATACTATAAAAAATGACATATCTGTATGTCAATATTTTCAACAGTGATTTAAAAATTCAGCAAATCTCTGTACTTCGGATGAATCCACAACCTGCCCATTCTTCAGAAGGAAAACTCTTATCCCTTTTCTTTGTTTTCCCTACCCCACAAACTTACCCTATAGTGACTCTTGAAGTATTTCACTTGGATCTCTCTTCAAGAAACAACTTGCTATGTATCTCAGAGTGAACATTGAGCTACACCTTCTGTATATTAGAAGCTTCAGTGTTCTTCTCCCTTGAGCTAAGGTCATGTTCTTCACTATTTCTATAAAGTCCCCGCTAATGTCTTAGCATAGTAGCATGTTTCTCTCTAAATTAATAACCTGGTAATAATTTTTGCATATTTGTATTGTTTGCACAAATATATAATTTTACAACTACTGAAGGTTCATCTCTCTTAATTATAGTTTAAAGATCATAATTCCAGATAAAAGAGGCTATGCAATAATCTAAAGGTACTTGTTTAATAATTTAATGGTCTCTTACCATTTCTGCCCCATGTAAGTCATCTCTAGTGGTTGATATTTGCTCCAGAGCTCCCAGAATTGAGTAGGAGTTTATTATGTCTGCACTATTGTTTGGAAGCTTTTCCCTTCCAATTCTGCTTCCTCCCTCTTTTAAGTATACAAGTGTAACTCTTCAATAAACTTTCTGCACTTCTAAATTTATCTCATAGTCTGTGTCCCAGGAGGCCTAAACACACATACACACACACGTACATACACAAGTGTGTACACTCTCAGCTGTACTTATATGAATTCTAGATAATGTGTATGGTGGATAAGTTTGTATGTCATTAGAACTGTTCATTCTTCCTCTAATGTAGTTATATTTTACCTTTTTATTACTATAAATATACAAATATTGTCATCTAAGCAAACACTAAGCCTAACTTCCTGGGGTTTTTGTATACATAGTTTTGTACTGCCTGAAATCAATATATACATTATACCTATATATAACTTTCATAATAATTTTTCTACATGGCTAATTCTATCTCACAATCTATAATTTCTATTTATTAACCTGGAAAGATCTCTCCTGGTCCTGGGCAAAGTCAAGAACTCTCGTAGGCTGAGCCCCACTTTGGTGCTTATCTGCCCTGCATCAGTATCATTTAGCTTCCAATATTAATTATAAGAATAGAAATATCAGTCTGTTAAAATATAGATACATAGCTCCTTGAAGAGCAATAGACCCAAAATATTCTATGGTAACTAGAGGATGAAGGGGTTACTTTGAAGTTTCTAGAACCAAAAGCTGACAGAAGTCGCTGGAAGTTCATTTCTCATGAGTTAAAAACTAAAACTTCTTTAATAAAAGCAAGCTCAAAAAGATCCTACTGCCTTCATGAGTATATGCTAAAACTTCTACCACCAATACCAGGGATATGGCTGCCATGAAGCTGTTGCCTGGGCTATGGAAAGAACTGAGTCGATCTTCCTTCTGGGTCATAAAGTGACTGCAACCTCTCTATGAAGGAGCAACTTGAGTTTGTACTCCGCTACCTGATTTTGAACTAGAAGGCCAGTGAGCCAGGCACACACCACTCAACTTGAGGATTTCTCTCAGTTTGAAGCATTTTTGAGTTGGAGAAAGATTTTCTCAAGATTTCTTGAAGATTTCACTTGAAGAGCAGAAGGAAATACATAACATCATGAAGCTCTCAATCAGATAAATTTGCAAATTTCAATTTCACAGTTGATGAGAAAAACTGAGCCATGAAAATACAAGATTTATAGGAAATACAAAGAAAGGATACAGGTGCAGTGATACAGTCTCTTTTCTAGGGAGAGAGAAAGGGGCCCACAATTGGGTTTCTATGATACTCATGACATTCTAATTTTTGGCTCTATCTTATTCTTTTGTACGTGATCCCAGGATACAACAGTCCTGCATGTTAACATTAAATTTCTCTTTCTTCTTAACCAGACTCAATCTGTTACTTCTAATCAAAACAGTCATAACAAAACCTAAAGGAAATAAAAATATTAAAATAATTAAAAATAACAGTAAAATATAACAAAAACAATATGTGGATATATTTCCAATAAAACATTCAACTCAATGATTTATTTGGCTTGCACTTTATATATAATTTTACATGTGACTTATTTTCTCCAAAACTTAAAAGGCAAAAATGCATAAAAGCAACACATAATAATGAATCTGTTAAATTAATTAGAAAACAGAAGCTATAAAATAATTCTGGACAAAAAGTAACTCAAATTTATAATATAATATTGCAAAAATTTCTGTGTTACTGATTATTTATAAAAGGTATTCTACAGAATGGAATAATTAATGAAATGATATTTTGTTTAAATTTGAGGAGGCAAGAAATATGCATCATGATACTGTATACACTACAGAAATTGTGCATCCTACAATAAAATTAGGCAATAATTTCTACTTCAAAATTATTATCAATTTATCAAGATCTGTGAGAATTACAAACATCTGCATAGCAAGCCACCCTGGATTTAATTAAATATGTTTTGTACATTATGCATTTAGGAATGCATACATTTAAGAAAGCCACATACACAAAAAATGTTTCCTATAATAAAAAGCAGTCAAATGTAGTACAGTAAAATTTTCTTCCTGATGTGTCTTGATACAAAATAAGAGGCACCAGTAGCAGTAACCCAAACTATGAATAATGTGTACATTAATGAGTTGGTATATTTGTAAATAAGCTCATGCATATGTCAGGAGACATCTCTGCAAAATATCATGTCTGAAATAGCTTTGCATAATATTAAATATATTTAATTTTAATTTAGAAAATTATGAGTAATATTTCACACAAATGTGCTTTTCTCTTGAAATTAAAATATTTATTTTTCTCAGAAGTGATAAATGTGTCAACATATGTATATGCATTATAGTATAATTAAATTTCATTTGATTTGCACAATTAAAATGTAAAATAAAATAAGTAACAGAAAAGTGTTTCCTACAAATTATATAAAATATAAATAACATATCATTGGCATCTGTATAATAAGAAAATGAAACTCTTTCATCTGAATCTCCACAGAACAGACATTTTCTGCACTAATAGAGGAAAGAAATCTTGTGATTTATTTGTATGCACTTCTGCAGAAGATTTAATGTCAAATTCCCTAAACAGTGAGTACTCAAGGCATTTTGGAGAAACTCTCATTCTTCAGTCATCTTTTGTCAGATTGTTTCTTACATAATTTTACTTGCTCTGTGTTATGTCTACAAACGAAGAAAAAGCAAGTAGCAACAAGTATTGCACTTCTCTCTGTGGGGTGGCAAATACAATAGTAAGAAAATAAATTGCCTTCACTATGCGATCTTTTCATGTACTGCTTAATGGTAGGTGGCCCTCCTCTGATCATCGGTTGAATGCCTTTAGGAACAGTTTGTGGCAGTTCAGAAGACAGACTCCTAGGAATTCTATAATTAGAGCAGAATACAAGAGCTCTAAGTGTGTTACTCTGAGGAAAGCTTGAGAGGACTGGAGTAGTCAGGGTCTATTTATTACAGTGAAAAAATAATTTGAGACATAACACAAAGTGATCATTTCTTAATACATTGTACCCTATAGTACACCATATCATTGTATGTACATAAACTTAGTCACTTTTTATGATCTTCACTTTACAATTTATTTATTTTTTAGAAGGCTGTAAACAAATTTAGTCATGCTTTTCTACATACCCTTTAGGTACTTTTGAATAGTATACACTTTTGTTCTTAATTTTACTTGAGATCTTCTTTTTTCTCCATAATCCTTAACCATATTTGCAACTCACAAATTTCAGAAAATTAATCAGGAATGTACAAAAAAATAGTATAAAGGATTAATATTTTCATTCCTAGCATCTTTAAAATGGCAAAATTATAGAAATATAAAATAAAAAGGTGGTTGGCAGGGTTTAAGAAGATAGAGGTGAGGGAGGAAATCTGGAAATTATGAAAGACAATTTTCAATCCTCCTATTCATCATAGTACTGGAAGTCATAGCCAGAGCAATCAGGAAAGAAAAAGAAATAAAAGGCATTCAAATTGAAAAAGAGAAAGTCAAATTATCTCAGTTTGCTGATGATACAATTTTATACATAGAAAACCCCAAAGACTCCTCCCTAAAACTCTTGGATTTGATAAAAACACTCAGTAATGTTTCATAATACAAAATCAACATACAGAAAAATCAATAACGTGTATATCCCAAGCTGAGAACCACATCAAGAAAGCAATCTTATTTATAATAATTAAAAATAAAAAAATAAAATAAGATGCTAAGAGTATATTTAAGCAAGGAGGTGAAAGATCTGTATAGGAAAGCTACAAAACAATGAAGAAAGAAATCATTGGTGACACAAATAAATAGAAAAAATAAAACAGGTTCATGAATTGAAAGAATTAACATTGTTAAAATGACCATACTGCCCAAAGCAATCTCTGTAGATTCAATCAAATCTCTATCTAAATATGTCATAATTCACAGAATTAAAAAACAAAATTCTAAAGTTCACATGGAACTGAAAAAGAGCAACAGTAGTCAATGCCATTCTAAGCAATAAGAAAAAATCCTGAAAGCATCACATTACCTCACTTCAAATTATACTGCAAGGCTATATTAACCAAAACAGGATGGTACTTGTATACAAATAGATATCATTACTATTCAGTTCCATTCTTATCAATAGAACCAAATAGGGGACACAGAAATAGAGCCACAGATCTACAGATGACTGATTTCTGAGAAAGTCAGCAAAAGCATACACTGGGAAAAGAACTTTTTTAAAAAAATGGTGCTGAGAAAATTAGATTGTCATATGCAGAAAAATGTAGCTGGACCCTTATCATTCATCATATGCAAACATCAACTCAAGATGGATCAAAGACTTAAACGTAAGACCTAAAACTATAAAAATTCTAGAAGAAACCTAGAAAACTTTTCCAAACATTGATCTTCTTACAATCTGCTGCTTAGTCCCCAGTTTAGGTAGGTTTGTGTTCTTGTCTCATGACCAAGAAGAATAAGGCATACAGACACCAGAGAGCAAAGCAAAAGGAAAGCTCTAAGCAAAGAGAGGGGGACTGATAGCAGGTTTCCAGAAATGGTACAGAGTTCTAGATTTTTATGTGACAGAAGCCAAAAAGTCTTCTGTCTGTTTTGCCCAAATAAGAGAGATAAAGTTCCCTCCTAGGGGTGCTGCATCTGCATATGCCTAGGTTTGGCCAGAGTGACTCCATCTTGTTTATTATCCATGAGTACTAAGCAAAATCCATGTTGGGGGGAGCACTGAGGAAAGGACAAAAACACAATGCTAATGTCATGTTGACAACATTTTAATGAGCTGAATTAAGTTAAGGACATTTAGGCTGATTTATTGCACCTCTAACTAAGCGGGGACAGTCCCTTCTGAGCAACATCCTAACACAAGGAAAATGTCTTAACCATATTACTTCCTGTTAGCTGCAGAAACAACGTAGGTGCTGTCTTGTGGTTTTCCCTTTGCCCTTCTCTGTCCTTCTCCTGAGACCCCCTCTCTCTGTCTGAGACCCTAACTGCCTCTTCTTTCAGTCTAGGCAAATAATTCATGAATAAGACATCCAAAGCACAAGCGGCAAAAAAAAAAAAAAAAATTGACAAATGGGACTTAAAATGTAAATGTTCTGCACAGAAATAAAATATAATCAACAGAATAAACAGAAAACCTGCAGAATGATAGAAAATATATGCAAACTGAATCTGATAGGGGACTGATAATTAGAATTTACAAGAAACTCAAACAAGTCACCAACAACAATATACACAAAAAACTCCACTAAAAAGTAGGCAAAAGACCTGAAAAGATATTTTTAAAAAGTAGACATACACATGATCAAGAAGGATATAAAAAAGAAAACACTTGACATCCTAATAATAAGAGAAATACAAGTCAAAACCACAATGAGATACCATCTTACACCAGTCAATGGCTATCATTAAGCAACAAAATTCGCAATTGCAAAGATAAGAACCAGCCTAAGTGCCCATCAGCCGATGAATGGCTAAAAATGTGGTACATATACATCATGGAATAGTACTCTACCATAAAAATAATTAAATAATGTCTTTTGCAGCAATCTGGATGGAGCTGGAGGCTATTATTCTAAGTGAAGTAACTCAGGAATAGAACACAGAGTACCTATGTTCTCACTTATTAGTGATAACTAAGCTCTGGGTGCACAAAGGTGTACAAAGTGGTACAATGAACTTTGGAAACTCAGAACAGGAAGGATAGAAGGTGGGTGAGGAATAAAAAACTATAAATTGTATACCATGTATACCACTTAGGTGATGGATAAACTAACTTAGACTTCACCACTTTACAATTAATTCATGTAATAAAAAAACACTTGTACCCCAAGAGCTATTGAAATAAAAAAAGAAAAAAAGATAAAAAATAACATGCCAAGATGCAGAGAAAAGGGAATGTTTATGCACTTTGGGTGGGAATGTAATTTAAAACAACGTCTATTGAAAACAGCTTGTGGAACCTACTCAAGTAACTCAAAATAGAATTACTTTTCAATTCAACAGTTCCACTACTGGGTATGAAGCCAATGGAAAAGAAATTATTATATTAAAAAGATAACTACACTCATGTTTATCACAGTACTATCTACAATATCAAAGGAATGGAGTCAATCTAAGTATCCCTCAACAGAATTAACAAAATGTGGTATATATGTACCATTTAATACTGCACAGCCATAAAAAAGAATAGAAGCATGTATTTTGCAGCAACATGAATGGAACTGGAGGCCATTATCTTAACTGAAACAACTCAAGCAGAAAGTCAAATACAAAATGTTCTCACATATACATGAGAGCTAAATGTGTACATGTGGACATAGCATATGAAATGATAGGCATTGAAGGTTCAGAAGGGTGGGGGTGACTAATGATAAAATAATATGTGCAATGTATACTAATCAAGTGATGGTTAAACTAAAAGCGCAGATTTTGCCTCTATGCAATATATCCAGGTAATATAATTGCACTTATAACTACACTTTATACAAATAATAAATAAAAAAAGCAATATGAGGGATCCTTGTGGTTGTCTGGTTTATGATCTTCTACTAAAGTGTCTCAAAAAGTTATTAATGAGGAAACCTGAGTAAATAAATACAGGATCTCTTTTTGTTATTTCTTACAACTATTTATCAATATACATTATCTAAAAATAAAAGTAATTAAAATACATGAGGGAGTCAAATTAAAAAGGACTAAACTGACATTTTAGATTTTTAAAAAGCAAATACTAGTTCCTAGCAATTATAAGTCCATGTATTATCTCTATATCCTATTAAATATTATATAACTTGCATGAGGTAATATTGAAATTGCTCCAATTTATATGATCATGGATTTTGTATCAATGATAATCTTCTCTATCTCTCTATTCTAAATATGTCATGCAACTTCAGAAATGATGGGATAAAGTACTTGGAAAAAATATAAAACAGAATATGAGTGACTATCCATATGATGCAATATATTACATTGTTTTACAAATTCATATCCTTTCTTTTAATAGTGGAAATCAAAGGAATTAGATGGCCACATCAATAGTAGAATTAAGAATAAAATTCCAGATAGCAAGCTATCTCTAGATTTAACAAATATATTATGAAACACAGTATTTAATAAAAGCACCTCCAGATGAGATCTAGAATAATTTAAGATGAGTTTTTGGCAAACTGTAGAAAACTAGAACAAAGCAACATTCATTACTTTAACTTTTAATCTTTAATTTGTAAATGCAATCAGTTCAAAATATGCATCTTTGTACAATTTTGATGATTCAAAATTACAGTAAACTTCTTTAGTTACTATTAAAAACTCTCAAGTGTACTGTCTATAAGTCATTTATAACACATCTTAAAAGCAAAATCCACAATATTAATTTAAAAAGTAAGCCAATCTTTTGAACAGTCATTCAAAATTTTCATAGAGATTGTTTCATTTTGAAATTGATTGACTATTCTCTCACAATGAGCCATTTTTATTTGTGATATAAGAGGATGACTCAGTATTAACAAGATGACTGTGCTTTAAAATTATGCCTAGAACATTTATAATCTACATACTCAAAGTTTAAATCCCCAGTTTATAAAATAAGAACTTGCTTCCAATAGAAAATAAAATATTATCTACACAATGAAGATATAAATCAAGGTAATCTCTAAATTCTCTTCTAGCATAGATACTTTATTACTCTGTTCAGAACTATAGACTATATCTTAAATATATCTTAAACTATGGAATAGATTTTAAGCATTGATTAACTGGCAAAGCAAAGATTTGAAACACTAAGAAGACACTAATCACATGTAATTCTTAAGAGTACTATATAGCTAAATAAAATTGCATAAATAATATTTCACTGAATAATAGCCATTTAAAGTTTATTACATGTAAATATAATACAATTTAAAAATTAATATATATATAATTATAGTTTCTTACATACAAAACAGATATAATCATTATGGCAGTGTTAATATTTAATTTCAAACAAACGTAAAGTTTGAAAAGAATGAATCAATTTAAGATAATATATATATATTTTTTAATTGTACTTTAGATTCTGGGGTACATGTGCAGATCATGCAGGATTGCTGCATAGGCACATGCATGGCAAAGTGGTTTGCTGCCTCCATCCCCCCATTACCTATATCTGGTATTTCTCCCCGTGTTATGCCTCCAACCTCCTTACCCCCCGTCCCTCCCTACTCCCCCTCAACAGACCCCAGTGTATGATGCTCCCCTCCCTGTGTCCATGTGTCCTCATTGTTCAACACCTGCCTATGAGTGAGAACATGCAGTGTTTGATTTTCTGTTCTTGTGTTAGTTTGCTGAGAATGATGGTTTCCAGATTCATCCATTTCCCTATGAAGGATAGGAACCCATCGTTTTTTATGGCTGCATAGTATTTATTCTATGCCACTGTGTTAAATATTTGTAATCTAGTATTAATATTATCTAACTGCTGATACCACACACAGGAATAATGAAGGAAATAGAGACGTTGACAAATAACAATAGCTACTATGAAATCACATGTGTTAGTATAGTAGGATAGTATAATAAAAAATGAATCTGAATCTACTTCTGAGAGTCAAGGAAAATATAACATAGGAAAATACGTTTGAAGGTGTTTACAAAAGAAGAGTAGATTGCTATTAGCAAAAAACCGGAAGACAGTCCAGATCATGGAAACATTTAAGCAGACACATTTAGTGTGAAGGTGCATTTCATGTGTAAGAAGTAATCTAAGTTCTTCATAGGACTAGATTATATGTTCCATGTCTTAAGTGAAAGAACTAAGGTAGTTGTCTAGATCTCTGTATTCTACAGATGTCCAAAATGGGATACAACATAATAAAGTGTTGGAAATGATCAATTATGGCTGGAGAAGAATATTTATATTTATTTTTTTGAAACTTAAGTATTGCTAATAAGAAATTTATGGTTTTACAGCTGCACACTCTGGCCACATGTCAAATTTTCTTGCACCACATACAGTATTTGAGAGGAGACAGAATATTCCACTATATCCAGAGGGTAGAAATTTGACCCTTTCCCTTATTTGCTAATGTCTCACACATTACCTTGGTTAACCTATGCTGATTAAGTGAATTCATACTTAAATAACTAATTTTTAGTGAAATTAAATCTCACTACAGTTTTGAGAAAAGGTCAAATATTAATCTAAATGAATTATAGAAATCACAGATAATTGATTATGGACTAGTGTGCTTGATATAACTGACATATTAGGTCTTTCCATATTAATATAAACATGTTATGATTTTCAATTAAATGGATTGTGATTGAAATGTTTTGTCATCCTAAAATGCATATAAGAAAATGAGAGACTAAAAATAGCTAAAATGATAATTTAAGAAAACAAAGTTAGGGTTGGTGGAAGGACTTACCTTACCAAATTAGAAAAATTTAGTAAAAATTATAGTACATAATTAAGAGAGTTATGTATTTGCACAAAAAAGAAAAGTTAATTAACAGAACAGAAAATAAAGCCTAAGAACCATGTCTACTCTGATGTGTACACTTGTTTTATGACACAGATGACATTTCAGATAAAAGTGGAAAAAGTAGATGAAATTTCACTAGATTTTCTGGAGCAACTGTCTTTCTATATAAAGAAAAAAGGAACTATGATAATTCATAACATATTAAAAATAATCTTAGGAGAATACAATTTCAGGGTCAGAGAGCAGAAACATGATAATTATATTTACATCATAAATATAAAGTACACTATAAGTAATAATTCATCATGATCAAAGACACAAGTATGACAGCCACACACTGGGAGAAACCATCTGGCACACTAACAACCAACATTCAAAGGTAAAGAATATGTAGAATTTCTCCAAATTAATGGGAAAAATACAAATAACCCACTAGAAAATAAGAGAAAAGGAAGAAGAATTTTGTTCTTTTTTTTTGTTGTAGAGACGGAGTCTCACTCTCTCACCAGGCTGGAGCGCAGTGGTGCAATCTCGGCTCGCCGCAACCTCCGCCTCACAGGTTCAGATGATTCTGCTGCCTCAGCTTCCTGAGTACCTGGGACTACGGTGCACACCACCACACCCAGCTAACTTTTGTATTTTTATTAAAGACAGGGTTTCACCATGCTCGCCAGTATAGTCTTGATATCTTGACATAGTGATCTGTCCACCTCGATCTCCCAAAGTTCTGGGATTACAGACATGAGCCACCCTACCTTGTCAAGAACAGAAATTATTAAAACATGAAACAAAATGAGCATTGATTCAGGAAAACATTTCATTACTCATTAATTATTTAGAAAATGCAGAGAAAAAAACATTATGATGTGTTACTTTCTCACAAAAACATCCAAGTCTGACAACTAAGTGGAAAAAAGCTAACCGTCATTTTCTGCTGGTGGTGATACAAACATAAAGAAGCCATCAGGAATTATTAAATAATTATTAACACATTTGTATCCATGAATAAGTCTTTTGCTCTACAGTCTAATAGGGTGGTAAGTTGTTGGCTTCTATTCTATTAGGGCGTTCCCCTTGACCTTACTGTGGCTAGTTAGAATATCATTCCTTTTAAAACTTTTCAACACAATTTGTTCATTCCCAGTTGAATAACTAAGAAAGTCTTGCACTTGTCTCAAGTAGACATTTCCAAATCATTTATAGCAGAATCTTTTTATTTATAATAGCAAGCATTGGAATCAAAAGGATTGTCTAAGAGAATATGAAATGAAGTTGTTGTGTTGAAGGACTTTTCCTTAGTTTAGCTAAAGATGGGGGTTTTTTCTGTCCCAGGGTCACAGAAATTTGGGCTCACAGAGAGTTTGAAGGGTAAGACAGGGCTTTATTGGGTGAAAAGGGAAAAAACGGGAAACGGATCCTCTCCAAGGCCAGTCCCTGCTAGAATGCTTAATGCCAACAGCTTGAATTCCAGGTTTCACACAGGAAGAGGAGGGGGGAGGCTCTTTCCTACTGCAAAGGGTACAAACTTCCTGAGGCTGGACCACAGTGTGCATTCCCAGTGCACAGGCTGGTTGAGTTTTCTGGGGACCCCCTCCCACCTGGCTGTCCCATGCACCCCTCTAAAAATGTACATCTAACTGCTGTTAGAATAAGGATAAGAACAAGACTGATCTTAGCTGCTTGCCATTGACAAGGGGCGCTGTTTTGGGAAACCACAGTCAGAGCTCCCTCAGAGACCTATTTAAGGGTTTCCAACAGAAGGGGCCATTGTCAGAGGCTCTGGTTGCATGACCATTAAAAGTTTGGTGGCCTGAAGGCAAGAACAGACAAACCGGGTTATTAGAAAACATATATAGAAACAAAACAAGGGGAAAGTTGGGACAGCTCAAACATCCTGAGGCCTTTTACAAGTTTGCACAGGGAGAGGGAGGCCAAAAGCCTGACTGGTAAAGAAACTTTACTCTTTTGCTGGCATGTTGGGCTTCTGAGTTCCCTTCCACTGAGCCCAAACCTAAGCCAACCAGTTTAAAGTTTGAGAAGTTAACTCTTTCCAGTTTGGAAGATGCACCTGAGGGGAGTATCCCATAGTACAGAGATACAATTACCTATCTGTGAAGAGAGAAGTGGGGAGGAGAAAGGAAAAAAGAAGGCATTTCTATCCAGGGGTTCAGGATGCACTTGAAAGAGGAATAGACTGAAAATAAATAGCTACCCATCTAGAAAGAGGGGGCAGGCATCCCTGATTCTCTTTTACTCCTAGCAGATACCCAAGGTATGTGAGGGAGAAAGGGAAGGGTGTCCTCTTTCCTGTTCCATCTTGGGATCCCCAAATTCCAGCGACCTTGGCAGTTGCCACCTTGGGTGTAAAAGTGGCTTGCACCCATGAAACGGGGATTTTGGGGGTGGGATTCATTGCTCTTACCCATGTAAAATGTATCTCCCCTGCTATCAGTAGCCTTGGAGTTCCCTAGACCTCATTTATGCCACGGATATTATCGGGGCTTTTATCTATGAAACAGGAAGCTTGGGGTTGGCTTAATGGCAAGAATCAACCATACTCACCCGTGCTGTGCCTTTTAATCTATGTTGTCATCGACCTCTGGATCCCTTAGATCCAGTTTTCTTTCCTAGGGCTTTGAACCCAAGTTTGGAATTGAATCTGGGGACAAAAATGTCTCTGTGGGGGGATTGCATGGATTCTTTATCATGAGCCAAATGCTAAGGTGCAGATGTAGAACTGAGTCCTCCTCAACAAGGGAGAGAAAAGGATGTCTTGTGACACACCCAGATAACTGGTGGCTATAGTTATGCTTGCTAGGATTTGGGTTCCTGGTGCTTGGCTTTAGTTAGTTCCCTTGGTTTTATTTTCCCAAAAGGAAACCTCTGAGTGATGAGCATTCTATTTATGCCCATCACCTGGCAGGATTTGAGGGGTAATTGCTCAGAACTAGAATATTGATTAGGATTTCTTCATTACTCATCCCTGGTGTTCTTTCTGAACTGTAGCTGGAGGTTGCCGGTTGGTTCACAGGAACAAGCAGGGTTAGTCTAAAATGTAGGTTAAAACTTAAAAACAACTATTGAGTTTCGAATTTAATGATGAATGTAGGATAAGTTTTGGCACATAATTTCTCTCTCTCTGGGCCTCACTTTTGTTTAAAAACAAATCATGGTAGGACAGGTTGTTTGCAAAAACATACTTTAGTCTTATGTTTGGCCTAGTTATTTGCATAAAGTGCAGCAAGAATAATTATTTCTACAAAGACCTTTTGAATTTACTTTAATGGAACTCTGTTCCCCAAGGAATCTCAGATAAGACCATTTAAAGCCAAGCCCAGCCATGAGTTTATCCTAAAATACCTGTGAGTTGGGTAATTCTATCCTCTTAAGGTATCAAGATAAATTTGGAGCTCCTGGACCTGTTAGAAAGTGACATTCTTTACTGACTATGGGTCAGGAATCCTGTCCAGAGACTGTGAAGGCAAGGGTATAAAGCCAGTTTCTCCCATGGGGTTTTTATCAGCTCTACAAGTCAAGATTGACTCCTTAAAGGGAAGCATACACTTCCAGTCAAAGCCTTGGTAAAATAACCACTTTCTCCAGTTATGTACTGTTGCAAAAGAAAAATGGATTCTTATAACACTGATGCAACAACAGTATTGCCATAAGAATACTCATAGAGTTTCCAAATTCTAAAGAAACCAGGCAGAGAGAAATAAACATGCTCCAAATTTTGTTTACAGGAGAATACCTCACTCAATTATTAAAGGCTATAAATAGTTCAAAATAAGTTTTCTTGACTCTGAAAAACAAAACAAGGCTCAGCAATACTCCAAGGAAAAATTCAAAAAAAATTCTTCAGCTTTCTGAGTTCAGTCCATCTGTCTAGCTGTTGTGTTGCTTGATATTCATGAACATTTCAGATCTTTATGAGTCCTCTAAATTTTTCTTTATTCCAATGTTACAGTCTCTAAAGTTATCAGAGGCCTAAATTCAAGAGCACCAGTTAAAGTTCTATATCTCATTAAAAACCATATTTGAAAAGAATGAAAACAAGACAGTTTCTCGTGATTAGCAAAATGTCCAGAATGGTTATAGTTAGAAACACAGTTGACATAGAAGTTTTGTTCCCTCTGTGGTTTACAATATCTGAACATAAAAACCTTAATTGTGATTGATAGTATACACTCAGACGTTAGAATTTAGAAATCCCACACAATTTTGGAAAATATATGTACATTATTTACCAAGATATAACCTAAAGAAGATTGAGCATCATTTTGGCAATCTCATGTACCTAAAAATGTCAAGTAATCCAGTTTACCTCTCTTTTCTGGTCACTATGGGGGCCGTCCAAAGTATTCCAAAAAACAGGTGCCAGGGATGACAATTTTGAAACTCCTGTTCAGAAGGCTGTTAAAGTTTAGGTTTAAAATACTTGATATTATGCAATAGAATTCCAAATTACCATGTTATTTATTTTGCCAAAATGATTACTCAGAAATCTTAAAAGAAGCAAAAACCTTTCATAACCCACTACAAATTTTGCCAAAGAATAGATTAGTACCTTAGGAAATCCTTGTTATGCTTTTATTTCAACAGTTAATTTCCAAAAACACCACATAATACCCTTTTTTGAATTTAGTCAATATGTTCACACAGAGAACCTCTTCTGAAAGATTAATTTCCACAATTGTTCCACCACTGCTTTGAACCTTCAGCTTTTTCCTAATTAATTCAAAACAATCCTTTAACCTTAGGCCAAAGTTTACATTTCCATGCCTTCTTATAACTTTTTACCAAGAAAAAAAAAAATTACTGTCTTTACACACCTGGCATATAAATCAATTTCTAGTAGTTTTAGTTAAGTTCCAACAATTTTTAACTTTAAGGTAAAACTTGGTAAGTTGCTTTAATTGTGTGCTTAACTGCAGCCAAGGTTTACCTTCTTAAAGTGATGTCCCCAGGCCTCAAAACCCCAAAAGCATTTTATGACACCAAAACACTTAGCAAACCTTCTATCTGACCTGCATTTCACCAATAGTCTTTAGGGCTGTTTTTATTTCTCAAAGATTAAAGTCACATGAGCTGAAAGGTACCACAGCTTTTAACTTCCCTTAAAAAATATTAGACCCATGCACTTGTTTTTCTTCAGGCCAAATTAGAGCTCTTTTACAGGCATCACACACAGTACATACATAGAAAGGCAGAAAATAATCCAATCGCTGGGTGGGGCCCTTTAAGAGACAGGACTAGGAAAACATGCTGATATCCAACTAGCAGGGCTCATCCCCTAAGGCAGAATTGCTAACCAAAGCCTTGCCAACTGGTTATCAGCCATACGCTCAGGTTGTAAAACAAGATGGAGGCTTGATTTTGCAACCAAAATTTTGCTGAAAATATAAATAGTTATAGTTGTAGGACCTGGCCTAATAAAAATGTCCTCTAGAAAAAAAAACTAAATAAATAAAAAATGCTGATGGGTTGGAGAAGGGGAAAGAAAAAACGTTTAAAAATGCCTGGGAAAGAATCTCTTATTCTTATCCAAGTAGCTCCTCTACCAGGGGAAAAGCTTCATTACTCTTTGAAAAAGCTGAACCCCTTGGCCTGGCCAGGGAAAAGGAAGGCTGTGAAGGCTTGCAGCTGGGAACCAGACAGCTGGCTATGCGGGACCCTTGGGTCATGCATTCCAACCCTAGCCCAGAGTGGAGGAGCAGCAAGGAACCCCACTAGTTGGTCTTTCCCCTCAAAACAAAGAAAAGGGCTTTTTCCCCAGCCCCTGAGAGTGATGGGGTTGGGGGGCATGTTTTCTTTACCCTAAGAAATCCTAGGATGAAAGGCTTAGAAGTCACAGTGATAGGTTTTGAGTCCCCATTTCACTCATTGCTTCTCAAGTCCCCACAATGAATGCCAAAAATGTTGCAGGACTTTTCCTCAGTTCAGCTAAAGATGAGGTTCCAGTCTGTCCCATGGTCATGAAAATTTAAGCTCACAGACTGTATGAAGGGTGAGTAAGACAAGGTTTTATTGGGTAGAAAGGGAAAATAAAGGGGAACAGGGCTGGGCAGAGTGGCTCATGCCTGTAATCCTAGCACTGTGGAAGGCTGAGGCAAATGAATCACCTGAGATCAGGAGTTCAAGACCAGCCTGGTCAATATGATGAAAGCCTGTCTCTAATAAAAGTACAAAAAAATTAGCTGGTTGTGGTGGCAGGTGCCTGTAATCCAAGGTATTAGGTAGGCTGAGGCTGGAGAATCACTTGAACCTGGGAAGTGGAGTTTGTGGTAAGCCAAGATCGTGCCATTGAACTCCAGCCTGGGCAACAAGAGTGAAACTCCATCTCAAAAAAAAAAAAAAAAAGAAAAAAGAAAAGAAAAGAAAAGAAAAGTGGACGGGAAACAGGAATCCTCCACAAGACCAAAGTCCATTGGCTGGAGCTGGGCCTCACAATCTAAACTAATAACTCAAAACATTTCCTAAAAGGTTGAAGGCAAGAGAGAACAAAGGAAATTAGGAAGTCACTTATGAAAGACTTGAAGAAGCAATAACATTCCCAAATAAGGAAGGCGAATAAACTGCGATCTAAGACTTGCCGGGGCTTGTCCAGGGATGCCAGGGCAAATATCTAGGTTAAAGTGTAAGAACTAAGAACGCTGGATACATTTATTTCTTTCTTATGACTCACAGCTACTCAGGAGTATTAGCAAAGGGTCTAGAGTAAATTAACTTTTAAAGAACCTATTATTTATAATGAACTAAGAGGAAAATTTTGAAAAGGAACTTTTATTTGTTTGATTTTTATTTTCTACAATTTCCCCCTCTTTTATTTTATAATTCATCTTCAAACTCTTTTAACATCTTGACTTAATTGTTCTTATTACAGTTGCCCTAAAGCTAACAATCGAGATTATGGTCCCCTTTCATTGACCGACCCACCTCTTTAGCTAATTTGAAATAGAGCTAGTAATGCCATAATTTTTAGCTAACTTATTTGATAAAGCAGTGAGCCCTTTGAGGGCTTTTGTTATGCTCCCCTCGGGAGCAGTGTTGTTTGGAATAAAGGTACAACAGTAAGGTTTGATAATAACACAAATACTACCTTTTATTCCTAATATCATATCTCAGGTTATTCTGGTCTCCTATACCACTTGGCTAGTGGATTCTAATTGTTCAGCTATTTCTTTGACAGCATCTTTAGTATAGTTAACAAACTGCTGTTGGTTGTAATAAATGTAGTTTATCTAATATACATTTTTATTAATCGTAACTCACCAGAAAAACATTGGCTCAAATCCTGCAGCTATCTGATCTCAGGCTCTAAATTTATCTGGTACACCTCAAGGAATCCAAATTGCATCTAAATGGACATGAAAATCAAAAGACATATAAAGGGGCTTCTCCTGAGGCTTCCTTTATTTGCCAGAGTTGTATTTTCTTTTTTTTTCTGGTTTATAAAATGCCAAGGTAAAAGGGATAGCCAATTGGACTAGAGTCCAAGTGCCCTCCAATTATTTGGACAAGTGTCCAGTAAAGATCCTCTACAATATTACCATATATCTGCCTGGGGATGCGTAAGGGCAGACTGATGAGTCAGCTCTTGGAAGTGCCAGATCTCACTGCATCCTGTTAGGTTCCCAAGCGATACTAAGTTCTGCCCCTATCAAGAGAGACATGCGGCAAACTTTGCCTTGGAAGATGGTGTCTGGATGCCCCTCAGGGGCTGACCTGCAGGGTGATGAACTTCAGGGAATAGCAGCAAAACAACTTGGCACAATCGTTTATTCCAAACTTTGCAATCTTGAAAAAGTGCTATTACGCACTTCATGTCCACTTGATTAGACCATCCAAGTGCAAAGGGAATAGCCCGGGGTCTGGTCTACCATGTGCACAAGCTTTTATTTAATGTGCAAAAGGAATATTTAATCCATTATAACCAGGCATTTGCATCCTTATATCCTGTTTCAATGTCTATGGTTTGGCTTAGGTCTTCCACTTCTACCACTGAGACTTTCGTTTTCTCATTGTGTCTAGGAGGAGTGATTGATAAAGAGATTGAAGGAGCAATAAAGCATATTTCAAAACTTTCTTTCAGACCTTTCCTGAAATGTCAGCTCCCATACCAAAACTATGACTTAATGAAGGGAAAGAGTTTTCAGATGTGGCAATAACAATAGTAAGCTGTATAGGATTATACTAACAGCTAGGAATAGTTCCTTTGGTGAAATGGATATATGGTTTTAAGAACTGACAAAGACCTGTGGAAGCAGTCCATCTTAAACCCTTAGTTTTCCATATGACATCAGACCAAGCAGAACACAGAGATTCTGTTTTAGAAGGGCAAGACTCTCATACCTACCAATCAATACAGTTACTATTCCTTGGATTACTAGTATGCTTGCAGGAACTCATTGTGTATTCCCAATTTGAGGAGGTCTAAAATGGACAGTGACATCCTTCCAAAGCAGCAAGCTCTCCTTGGTTATGCAAATCTGCACAAGGCAAAACT
The DNA here is from genome assembly GCA_963574635.1 of Cheracebus regulus. Taxonomy (NCBI): domain Eukaryota; kingdom Metazoa; phylum Chordata; class Mammalia; order Primates; family Pitheciidae; genus Cheracebus; species Cheracebus regulus. Next base: position 675 of record CAUYQU010019115.1, on the reverse strand, counting down.
AAACAAACGTCAAAAGCAACAACTTGAGGGGAGTCAGATCTAATCACATTAATAACAAGATGGAGAGTAGTTAAATGGAAGAAAAGAAAAATAAAAGATAGACTAAGCTTTTCTTAGCTTTAACTTGGTAGGGTCTGACCTGGAACAATAGCCCATGACTCTGACGATGATGGCGCTTTCCTGACTCTGGTGCGATGTGTTCATCTCTTTTCTGCTGTACCAACGTCAGTCTTGGTGGTTAGCAGGATGAGATAGGGTGATCTCCAGGCTGGTGCTGGTGTACTGGAAATTCCAGGAGTGATGCTTGTGCTGAGAGACCTTTTATAACCTTTGTTAAAGAGAAGGTGAGTGTTTTAAGAAAAACCTGCTGTGCTTTTAATATCCAGTTTACAGATAAACTGGATGATACCTCTTTAACTTTAGCCAATATGTTTAAACACAGAATTTCCTTTACAATTAACATTTCAAAACTGGTTGAAACTTTGAAAACAAAAATCATACACCATTTCTTGCATAAATTTCTTTTTTTTTTTAATTTTTTTATTGCATTTTAGGTTTTGGGGTACATGTGAAGAACATACAATATTGTTGCATAGGTACACACGTGGCAGTGTAATTTGTTGCCTTCCTCCCCTTCACCTATATCTGGCATTTCTCTCCATGCTATCTCCCCCC
>CAUYQU010019113.1:0-19294 GCA_963574635.1 Cheracebus regulus | reverse complement strand
GATACCACCACACATCTGTTATAAGACCAAAATCCAAAACACTGATATCACCAACTGCTGGCAAGAATGTGGAGCAAGATGGCCGATTAGTAGCAGCTCAGGATTGTAGCTCTCAGAGAAAGTGCACAGAATGAGGGGACGCCACACTTTCAGACGAATTTTTGTTGCCCATGGACTAGGAGATTCCCAGTGGAGAAGCCCCATGGGTCGCCAGCGTGACTCTTGTGGCTGGCGTGGTGGTTTTACCAGTGCTCCAGGGCAGCGGTTCTCGGTGCAGGGTCCCCTTTTGATCGATGTTTGGAGCTCCGGGAAGGCAGAGTCGCCTATTTACCTGATTGAAGAAGGGATTCAAGAGAAAAGCCAGACCGGAGATTCCCGAGCAGAAAAGCACCATGAATCTTAATGCCGCTGTTTTAGCTGGCGCAGTGGGTTGCTCAGAGTTCGGTGCCAGGAATCAACAAGTTAGATGTCCATTCAGAGACCTAATTTGAAAGTTGGCAATCACAAAGATGACAGGTGGATAAACTCACAATGATGGGAAGAAACCAGCATAAAAAGGCTAAGAATACCAAGAATCAGAATGCCTCTCCTACAGGGGATCACAGTTCCTCATCATCAAGGGAATAAGGCCTGATGGAGAACGAGTGTGTTCCATTAACAGATTTACGCTTCAGAAAGTGGATAATAGTGAACTTTTGTGAGCTAAAAGAACATGTTCTAGCCCAATGTAAAGAAACTAAGAACATTGAAAAAATGTTTGACGAAATGCTAATAATAGATAATTTAGAAACGAATATAAGTGAATTATTGGAACTGAAGAACACAATACGAGAACTTCGCGAAGTATGTAAAGGTTTTAACAGTCGAATTGATCAAGCAGAAGAAAGGATATCAGAGGTCAAAGACCTACTTAATGAAATGAAATGAGAAGACAAGATTCAAGAAGAAAGAGTAAAAAGGAATGAGCATAGTATCCAAGAAATATGGGACTATGTGAAAAGATCTAATTTATGACTGATCGGTGTACCTGAATGTCATGAAGAGAATGAATCCAAGTTGGAAAATATTTTTCAGGAAAACTTTCCTAACCTAGTAAGGCAGGACAATACTCAACTCCAGGTAATCCAGAGAACACCACAAAGATATTCCTCAAGTAGAGCAACTCCAAGACACATAATCACTAGATTCATTAGGGTTGAGATAAAGGAGAAAATTCTAAGGGCTGCTAGAGAGAAAGGTCAGGTTACCCATAAAGGAAAGTCTATCAGACTTACAGCAGACCTCTCAGCAGAAACCCTACAATCTAGAAGAGAGTGGGGGTCAATATTCAATATCCTCAAAGAAAAGAATTTTCAACCCAGAATCTCATATCCAGCCAAACTAAGCTTCATAAATAAAGGAAAAATAAATTTTTTTGCAAACAAGCAAGCACTCAGAGACTTCATCACCACCAGACCTGCTTTACAAGGCCTTCTGAAAGAAACACTACAAACAGAAAGGAACAATCAGTATCAGTCATCCAAAAAAATTACCAAAACATAAAGAGTTTCTCCATAATGAAGAATTTACATCAGCTGATGGGCAAAATATTCAGCCAGCATTAAATTACAACATTGAACTCACAAATCTTAATATTAATCCTAAATTTAAATGGATTCAATGCCCCAATTAAAGACACAGGCAAATTCAATAAAAAATTAAAATCCATCAGAATGCTGTATCCAGATCTAACTCACGATGGCATACAAAGACTCAAAATAAAGGGATGGAGGAAGGTTTATCAATTAAATGGAGAGCAAAAAAAAAAAAAAAACAGGAGTTGTAACTTTTGTCTTCGACAAAATAGACTTTAATAGTAACAAAGACTAAAAGAAACAAAGAAGGACATTACATAATGGTAAAAGGATCAATGCAACAATAGGAGTTAATGATCATAAATATATACGTACCCAATATAGGAGCACCCAGATACATAAGACAAGTCCTTATTGATTATAAAGAGATTTGGACTCCCACATAATAATAGTGGGAGATTTTGACATCGCATTGTTAATATTCGATGGATCAATCAGAAAAATAATAGGGACATCTATGACTTGAATTTAGACCTGGAATAAGCAAAGTTCGTGACTAGTTATAGAATTCTCCACCCCAAGTCTACAAAACATACGTTTTTCTCAGTATTATATTACACCTATTCTGAAAGTGACTACATATTGGAAGTAAATTACTCTTCAGTATTTGCATAGCATCTTACAGACTTAAATGAAATATTGGTTGGCTGTTTGTTATTTTTCTCCCTTATTCTTTCCTGTCTCTGCTGTTAAGTACAATTATCAGCACGAAAGAGGTTTATAGTACCTTTTTAAGATTGCATTCTAGCCTGAGCAATAGAGCAAGAATCCTGTTCTCTCTCCCTCTTTTTCTTTCTTCTTCTTTCTTTCTCTCATTAAAAAAAAAATGCTTTGATAATCCATGAGATTAGCCTTTTTTTCCCCAAGGTCTTTTGTATTAGAAATCCTGCGTTAACCAACATTTCATGTGTTTCCATATCTGATCAAGGCATTTTTAGTTAAATAAGCTTAAGAATGGAATTTTCAAGCAGAACTATAATAACTGATTCTGATAATTATTTTAATCTCTCTGCTCTTAATATCAACCTATATTTATTCTTTATGTCTATTTAAGAATTCAGTGTCTATTTTCTGTTGTTAGGAGTGTAAATAAGTTCAACCATTGTAGAAGACAGTGTGATGATTCCTCAAGGATCTAGAACCAGAAATAACATTTGACCCAGCAAGCCCATTACTGGGTATATACCCAAAGGATTATAAATCATTCTACTGTAAAGACACATACACATTTATGTTTATTGCAGCAAAGACTTGGAACCAATCCAAATGCTCATCAGTGATAGACTGGATAAAGAAAATGTGGCATATCTACACCAGAAAAAAGAATGAGAATTTTCCTTTGCAGGAACATGGATGAACCCAGAAGCCATCATTCTCAGCAAACTAACACTGGAACAGAAAACCAAACACCACATGTTTTTACTCATAAGTGGGAGTTGAACAATGAGAACATATGGGCACAGGGTGGGGAACATCACATACTGGGGTCTGTTGGGAGTGCGGAGCAAGGGGAGGGAGCATTAAGACAAATACCTAATGCATGCAGGGCTTAAAACCTAGATAACAGGTTGATGGGTACAGCAAACCACCACGTCACGTGTATTCCTATGTAACAAACCTGCACATTCTGCACATGGCTCCCAAAACTTAAAGTAAAATTAAAAAAAAAAAAGAATTCAGTGTTTGTTTTCAAGCCAGCACCATGGCATGTACTTGTAGTTCCAGCTACTCCAGAGGCTGAGGTGGGGTAATTGCTTAAGCCAAGGAATTTGAGGTTTCAGTGAGCTATGATCACACCATTGCCCTCTAGCCTAGATCACACAGCAAGACCCAGTCTCTTAAAAAAAGAAAAAAATCAGTCTTTTTTGTTGTTCCATGAAAACTTAAGTGCCATTTAGATACATTTTACATTTTTGTTATGGAATATGACCTTAATGAGGAAGAAAATGTTAATGAAGACTAATTAATGCATAATTTTAACAAGTAAGGGAGATTTGTTTGAGGCAAGAGCTGAACGGGTTGTGCATTTCAGCAGGTATTTGCATATTGAGTGGTACTGTCAAAAAAGAAGAGGTGAACAGAAAGGAGCTGGACAGAGAAGGCTGCAACTAGACCAGACTGTTCAACTCTGTTTGCTTTTATTCATTCCTATTTTAAAAAGGATTTGAGGAGAGTTCGTCCTTTGTGTCTTGTTTGTGCTTCAGGCAAGCAGGTCTTCAGTCTTGCTTGCTTCTGACTCGGACCACCCTCTCCCTAAGCCTCAGTTCTGTCATCACCAGAGCTTTTTCTGCTTCTGTCTTTATGTTCTGCCTCCATCACACCCTGGAGCTGACCTGTTTCTGGCCACTAGTCTTTGTTGTCAGACTTTGAATAGGCAAGCTCAACCTGTCCTGACATCAGCAGCTTCTCATGTTCCACAGGATTCAGCTATTGGCATTTCTAGGCCCTCCTAAAAATAAGAAGCCCACCAAACCCCCTATTCTTCCCATTTCCAACTGGGACTTCACAGAAACTCAGCACCAAGCAGAAGCCTAAAATATGTATCAACTGATTGAAACTTCAAATTGATTTTGTTTCTCTCCTAATCCTTTTAAATGTGGTATGTGTTTAAATGAAGAGTAGCAGAGAAAAAATGATTTAGGAAAACTATAATGTTATCCTAGCCAATTTTAGTGACACTCTAACATGGTTAAGAAAATTGACTGTCAGATTTGATCATTGTTGTCAAAGTGAACAGCCATCATTCCCAGAGTGGCTGGAGTCAGATTCTCACCCAGCAGAAGCAATTTTAATGACTGAAGAATCAGTTACCACAAGAAGCAATGGAATCTGAATGCATTGCTGACCTCCCACGTTGTCTGTCTTCTGTTTTTCAGGCACAACATGTTTGATTGCTCTGCTGTCAGATAAAGACCTCACTGTGGCCAACGTGGGTGACTCACGCGGGGTCCTGTGTGACAAAGATGGGAACGCTATTCCTTTGTCTCATGATCACAAGCCTTACCAATTGAAGGAACGAAAAAGGATAAAGAGAGCAGGTAAGCTTGTGAACATCTCCAAGAAATGTCTACTGTCTTGCTGGTGAACAAGGCAGCTTGCTTGGAGGGTTCCTGGATAAAATGTTCAGTTACCCTGTATTAGATCTGTACAGTGCTGCTACTGAGGTAACTGAGATTGACTTTGTAACGTTGCCTGTCAAATAAATGGCCACTAAATCTGCCCTTCTTCATAGCCAAAGATTCCAAAAGAACTCAAAAGCCCATTTCCAGTTTAAAGGCTAATAAGATCTTTGGGCCCCTGGGCCTCACCTTTCTCTAGCCTGTTTCTATACGCTGCTTCTCTCGGAACCATACCAAACTACTAACCATTCCTCAAAAGACCTCTGTGCCTTTGCAAGTGCTGCTCTAGGTGACAATTACTTGTCCCATGAGATTCAGTTTAAGGTATTCTTCTGGAAGCCTTTTGTGCCACACTGTGGCAAGGGCCTTCCCAGGCTGGGGTGAATACCCCTCTGCCTTTCTCCAGCATCCTATGTGGATGTCTTGGGTCACCTCTTACAATACATGAACACACCTGGCTTTCCTGTCTGTCCTGCCTTCCTGTCACCTCTTTAAAGGCAGGAACTTGGTTTTGTTCATCTCTATACCTTGAGCATCTGGCTTAGTGCATGGTATAAGTAAATATTTCAGAGCAAGGTTATGGGTAGAGGGATCCCTTATTCATTCATTCATCTGTTTATTCAATATTCTAGGAGCTGAGGATAAAACAAAGCCCATTCCCAATGGGCTTGCTGTTTCATGAAACTTACATTCTGAAATCGGCATGAGGGTGGGGAATAGAGGAAGTAGACATTAACAAAAAAAATGAGTAAAAATAAGTGAGTCTTACAGTGTATTAGAAGGTGATAACTGCTGTGGAAAGACATGAAGCAGGTAAGAGGAGGGAGTGTCGGGGAGTTGCAGGATGTTTTGTTTTGTTTTTTGAGACTGAGTCTCACTCTGTCACCAGGCTGGAATGTGGTGGTGTGATCTTGGCTCACTGCAACCTCCACCTCCTGGGTTCAAGCTATTCTTCTGCCTCAGCCTCCAGAGTAGCGGAGATTACAGGCATGTGCTACCACGCCCAGCTAATTTTTGTAGTTTTAGTAAGGACGGGGTTTCACCATGTTGGCCAGGATGGTCTTGATCTGCTGACCTTGTGATCCTCCCAGCTCCGCCTCCCAGAGTGCTGGGATTAAAGGTGTGAGCCACTGCGCCCAGCCAGGGAGTTGCAGTTTTAAGTAGTGTGGCCGGTGTAGATCTTGTTAGAGTGACGTTTGGACAAAGACTCGAAGGATATCAGTTGATTATTACATTTTCATAATTTGATTTCAGAGGATACCTTTATACCTATGGAAGGCAAGAATTCTTTTACTCCTCAGACTGACAGCTGGAGGATGTATGCTCTTTGTGATGTGCACGCAGCCGGCCAGCAGTCAGAGGGGAGCAAGTCGGGTGCTCGTGTACACTGGTCTCTGACCAGGAGGGGCCCCTGCTGTCTGGGTTACTCTGCGCATTGACTCTCTATCTATAGTCAGTTTCTGCCCAATGAATGAATTGAATGAACCTGATCGACATTTGAATTTTCACAGTAGGGAACCATACTGTTAAGTCAAAATGTGTTGAATTTTATTACAACCTCCTGCTTCAGTGACTGCTTGAGTTGCAAAATAATTTTTAAGGAAAGCATTAGTCAGGTTTTCTGTTGATGGGATGGAACAAAGGATATTTTAGGAGCATCTATCAAGCTCTGATGACCTCCAGGCAGTAGGAACAAAGTTCTCTTGCTTTCTACTTATAAAGAAACCATCTCCCTGTAAGAGTCCACCGTGAATTAAGATAACATCCTTGTATCAGCACAGGCAAGGATGTTACACAATACACCTGAAAATGTCATCTTACCATTCAGTGCTCTCTTCTGAATTGTCATGACCATTTTATCCTCCCTCTTCTTCCCTGCCATACCCACTACCCACGCCTGCACCCTACATTGATTCTTTATAGAAACAAATTTGGACACCATCTCCAAGGAGGTTAATCTAACCTCTGTTCTTTTACATAATTTGATCAAGGGCATATTTTATAGCAAGGCTTAAGAAACAGTGATTGATTTTACCATCTTCTTTTTTTTGAGACCTCACTCTGTCACCAGGCTGGAGTGTAGTGGCATGATCTCGGCTCACTGCAACCTCTGCCTCCCAAGTCCCAATTCAAGCGATTCTCTTAGCCTCCCAAGTACCTGGGATTACAGGTGCATGCCACCACACCCAGCTAGTTTTTATATTTTTAGTAGATACTGGGTTTCACCCTGTTGGCCAGGATGGTCTTGATCTCTTGACCTCATGATCTACCCCCTCCACTTCCCAAAGTGCTGAAATTGCGGGCATGAGCCACTGCACCCAGCTGGTTTTACCATCTTTATCTGTGTTTTCTCTGGCCTCAGCCTCTTTTCAGGACATCTTTCCCCCTTAGCATAACAGTAAGGTCCAGCCAGTCTGGGCCAAATACATGTTGGTCTTTCTGTGGCCACTCCTTATACTGTTTCCAACAACATTAGCTATCATTTATTGTGTGCTCACCCTGTGCTAGGAGCAAAGCCCAGCACTTTACACATACAATTTCTCTTTACCTGTCTTAAGAGGCTGCTAATATTATTCTCATTTTGTGGCCAACAAACTGAAACTTCACAGAGGCTTATATGCCCAAGCACACACAGCTAGTGAATAGTGAGACCAGAGTTGAAACCCAGAACTGGGTTTTATACTCTTGCCTACTAGACCATACTTCCTGGAATGTTCTCCTACAGATCCTGCTCATAGATGTTTTACCCATTGCTCAAAGTCCACCTTTAATGTTCACTCCTCCCTCATCATCAGGACTGGAAATCACCCCTCCCTTCTCCATCTGCCTATAGCATTTAGCAGACACTGGTCTCCTCCTGAAAGAATACCACTTTGTGCTAATAGTATTTAATATTTGTGACTTAATTCTCCTGCCAGGCTGGCTACTTTTTTAAAGGAAAGTCTGGATCTTGTATAACTTCATATCATGCACATGGCCTTGTATGGAGTAGATATTCAGTAAATATCTGACAAATATGTGAATGAAGACAAAAATAATAGATACAATTATTAAGTGCATAATATGTTCAAGGACTATGCCAGATGACTTCTGTGGAATAAGACCTTTATTTCTTATCAACCCAATGAAATAGATACTGTCTCTATTTTGTGGCCAGGGAGACTGAGGATCAGAGAAAGAGTTCCTCATCCAAAGTAGGACATGGTTAGAAGAGACAGAGCCAGGAATTAAATCCAAGTAATCTGACCTGAGCCTTAAATGACTGCACTAGTATGTGCTTTTTCTTAATCTTGATCCTATTTAGGGGGAGAGAGCTGCTTTGAGATCTATATAGGCACACTTAAGGGTGGCCTCAGACCAAATGATGTATACCAGTGGTGTCCTGGTGCCTGTTCACCTGCCTTTCAGCATTCCTTTGCCACTCTCCTTGAATCCCTACCCTCATGTTCTTTACTGTCAATCACTAAGCCACCATGGTGTTAAGTTAAAACCAATGCCCTCCCCTGTATGTATCCCCTACCTTCAGTACTCTTATTGATATATTCTTGAAGTTCTTCAAGATGCCAGGATGAGGGTATGAAGATCAACTGGTACAGTTATGCCATGCAGCAGGTCCCGGGAGTGATGGGGTTAAAAGGAGTGCCCACATGAAGTAAGTCACCCTTTTGCGCACACACCTAGACTATCCCAGGTATGTGAGACATCAGCTGGTTAAACTAATGGACTCATCCTGTCTTTCTAGGTGGTTTCATCAGTTTCAATGGCTCTTGGAGGGTCCAGGGAATCCTGGCCATGTCTCGGTCCCTGGGGGATTATCCACTGAAAAATCTCAACGTGGTCATCCCAGACCCAGACATCCTGACCTTTGACCTGGACAAGCTTCAGCCTGAGTTCATGATCTTGGCATCAGATGGCCTCTGGGATGCTTTCAGCAATGAAGAAGCAGTTCGATTCATCAAGGAGCGCTTGGATGAACCTCACTTTGGTGCCAAGAGCATAGTTTTACAGTCATTTTACAGAGGCTGCCCTGACAATATAACAGTCATGGTGGTGAAGTTCAGGAATAGCAGCAAAACAGAAGAGCAGTGAACCCTTCAGGGGTCTCAGCTGCCTTAGACTAAAGGACTTTCAACACACTGGTCTCTTTTAATTTAGTGAAAAGTGTGGGAGTTGTAATTAGGATCATCCATCCCAGACATGGGATCCCTGCTCCCTGGTGGTCTTAGGTCTATAATCAGTAATGAACTGAGGGTGCCCTTGGCCAATGTAGTTAAGAAGCTGGAGAATGGTTTCTTTATGTTTTCCCAACTCTTTCATTCAGTGTCCGAAATACATAAATAAATAGCTGTAGAGTCACATATATGAAATGAATAGCATATGTGCCATTTAGTCTCCCTCAGGATTCTTTTCAAGATCCTGTTCAGGGTCCTCCAGGCGTCAGCTGTTGTGTCTTCTCTTTGGAACCATGGACAGGACAGGCCTCCCAGTGCTGCAGGAGACAGGCCACTGGTCACCTGTGAGTGGTCAGGGGCTGACGTGGCAACACCCTCTGCCAAGAGACAGAGCTGTCCTAAGAATGTTTTGTCCTTCTGAGCCCATGTTTTCTGCTCAGAGGCCGCTTGGAAGCAGATTTGGAATGGTTTATTATTTTGGCTGCTCTTGGAGACTGAGAGAAGCAGAAAGGATGGGAGACCAGTGGCAGCTGCCTGCACAGCAGAAATGACCCTTTTCCCTTGCTTCCTTTATTAGTTAAACAGACTTTGTATACCACCTGACCAGCCTTTGTGCATTTATCCTAATCATGCATGACCACAATCTTTTGCTTAGTCCTTACTGTATGTAACAGGCAGCTGTTAAATTCACCAACAGACACCATGATTTTTCATCTTATATGTCCAAGAAACCATGTTAGGGGAAATGACAAAAGCAAGCCAAAATGCCATGTTTCCTTCCATTTTCAATGGTAGATGAAGGAAATGATACTGAATGAGTCACAGTGTTCCCTGGCAGGTAAGCTGTTTGCATTGAGGAAGGAGTGAGCTGGTGAGCTTCCCACCCTGAACTGAGCTCCAGCTGCCACTTTTGTGTGTTTTTCCTTGCCCCTTTCCTAGTGGCTTTCAAGTGTTTCAGGCAGTGTTCTGGGAAGCAGCAGCCTAGAACTGTATGTGTGTTCCTTGAAACCAGGTACAGAGTTCCCAGCTACTGCAGCTTGGAATTTGGTGGGAAACTACTGTGACGAGCTTCTCCCTGACAATGGAAAGGCAGCAGCCTTTATCATTTGGTTGCAAATCTCCATCCACACTGGGTAGCTTTCCCCAGGCAAACACAAACCGCCCTCTGTGGCCTGCAGGGAAGGCAGCAGAGGGACCCGGCAATGGCAACACAGCAAGTCGGGAATTCAAGCATGAACCCATATTGACAAGTGGGCCAGAATTATTTTGGGGCCTGGCTTGCTGCTCTCCATTTCCTGTATCACTAATGCATCATTTCTCCAAACATGGTATTTTATAAGTTAATTTAGAGAAAATTAATTTATAAAATACTTCCCAAGACCTGCATTTATTTTATATGACTCTCTTTGCCTGACTGCGTGACTCAATCAAACAAAACTTTCGTTGGCTCCCGCCTCTCTGTATCTACCTGGTTTTGTTCTTTCCCTGTGTGCATTTGTGGTTACAGCTTCCCATAGTCCTCATTCACTCGCCACCTCCTCCCCATGGAGCCCTGCCCTCTCCCCTCCTGCTGCTGTAGAGCTTTTCCAAAGCAGTGTCCAGGAGCGAACTGGAGAGAGTGAAGAGATTGCCTTGTGGTTGCGGAGGCCTCAACTGTTCTTTGACTGCACTGAGAATTGCTAATGGTTTCCCATGAGATTTGCTTACTTTTGTATACTGTATTTTCCAGTGTTACGGCTAGAATCTTGGTTATTGTTTTTAGCCATAGAATCTTCTAGTGCAAAATATCTGCCACCATTTTAGATTTAAGCATTTGCCTATGGAAAGACGCTGAATATGTGGCTGTGTGTATCGATATTTGGGGTGGGTACAGGGAAGGGAATATGGAAAACAAATGCTGGCTGTGAGCAGTGCTGAGACGGCCAGGCCAGGCGGCTGAGTTTGCTTGGAGATTCAGGACGTTCTGATGCCTGAGAGTTGCCCCCACTCACCATTGAACTGAAATCAGCACAAATGGTGTCAGCACTTTACAGCCCATGGCCAACTTTTTTTATTTTTAACGTAGCACAAAAGTGTATAATAGCAAGGAAAGGACATTTTAAAATTCTACAGTTATTTTTATTGTCTAAAATGAAAGCAGCAGTGTTTCGATAAAGATGAAAAAGAAAAGCTACTAAATTAGTAAATCAGTATTTACGTGTCCTGCAGAATTTCTTAATAGATGGTGCTGGGTGCACGAATTATAAACTTTCTCTCTAACTGAGGTTCACAAGGCGTCTTCTAAATTTTGCTTTGTACAATTATTTCATTTCTGATGTTAACCAAATAGAGTGTATATATCCTACTCCCTTTACTGTCTCTTTCCCCCCTACTGTGGCTGGTAGATTTTCAAAAGATAGAAGTTCTAGGCAAAATTGTAGCAGTTTCATTAATAGTTATGATAGTTGTATCTAAAATCAGAATATTTCGTTCCCTTCCTCCTGTACCTCTCTCTCCCTAGCCCTTTTCCAGCTGTTGGGGATTTGTAGATATCACTCCTGGAGTGCCCTGTGGCATACTGGCTGCTCCCCAGGGACCCGGGAATGCGGAATCTAGCCATTAGGAAAATTGATTTGAGATGTTTGCATGTGAAGCTTCCCTAAGCTGCACTGCCAAAGCTTTGGAATTGTCACTCAAGGCTTCTTAGACTCCCTAGCTAGCTCAAGTTCAAATTGCCAATAGTCCCCTTGGTGCCAAATTTTGGAATGGTTTTACAGTCTTTTAGAAGTTAAGATGGGAATGGCCATGTGCTTATGAGACCTCAGCAGAATGCCAAGCCCAGGTCTCCACGAATGCAGTGCTCTGCTGCAGCTCCACTGGCAATTTGTACCTTAACATGGGCTGGGGGAGGGGCGGCTAGGGAAATTTTTTTTTAATTAATTATATTTGCAATTCTTTCATCATAGGAATAAACAATACTTATATAGAAAGCTCCAAAACTGTACCCAAGACCTGCATTTATTTTATATGACCAACTTGCCCCAAGGCAATTAGCTCCGAATCGCTGTTCTATTGTAACATATCTGTGTGCATATGTACATATTACTGGTAACCAGTGGCTGCATTTTATTCCTTGCTGTGGATTGAGCCATTGGCTTCTTGAATCTTGTATGTGTCATAAGAGTATTAGACAGAGAGTGTTATAGTGAAGGATGCAAGCTGAATAATTTAGAACAGGCCTTATTTCATTCAAGTGTAACTATTACATCATTTTGGGTAAATGGTAAACAGGATTGCATGAGAATGATGGCATCATCATTTCAATCTAATCTGAAGTGATTCTAGGAAATTGATTCCACTGTTGGATTCTAGGAATTTGATTCCAGTTTTTCCTTTGCCAGGTGTATCTTGATTTTCCTGATTTTTTTTTTCTCTAAGTTGTTGCCAGATCTCTCTTGCAACTGTGTCAGTGAAAGGTCTGTGTTTAAAAAAGCCACCATATCATTGTATATTTGAAAGTATAGGAATATATACTTTGTATAAAACTTTCCCAATGATTTCAAAAATTCTTTTTTCCTCCTTTTGACCCACCACTGGACTGTTCATCCCTTAATAGTCCCCCAAAATTGCCTTAGCATGTCACACCAGCATTCGTCATCCAGCTCTGGAGAAATGACATGACTGTTAGATACAACACCTGTTTAATCGCCTCTGGATTAAATCATTGATACCTAGACTTTTGAGCTAGTTAGCTGTAGAAATAATAGAATCCAGTGTTTCCCAAAGTGTGTTCCAAAGAACACAAGTTCCAAAGATACTCTTCTAAATACAGGGTTCCAGGATCCAGTAAGTTTGGAGAACACATACCATCTTAGAAAGTTAGTGAACATGAGCTCATCAAAGGCTCTAATTTAATGTCTTGCTGGGGAGAGAAAAACACAACAAATATCTGCTGTCAGCCTAGTGTTTTCTAGATTAATTTGACCACAGAAACTTTTCTGAGTAACACCTAGTAACACTGCAAGGAACTGTGTTCTAAAAAACACCCTTTGGGAAATTCTGATATGTTGAAATATTGCTGTGTTTTCATTCACCATGACTCATAGTAGTAGCAGTGCAATTTGCAACTTAGACGCATGAGGCTTTCATATAAAAGCTGACTTGTTAATACAAGCAATGTTAAGAAGTAGTGTGATTTAATGTGACCAACAGCAGCCTCATATTGATAGCAGAACAATCCTACTTAAAGCGCTAAACATCGTCTCTTTCTTTTATATGAATAACGAGCAAGAGCCCTGTCATAGCTGGATAAGTCTCAAATTCATTCCAAGATCTTTCCATTGCTTTTTTGCAGTTACCTTTGCTTTTCAGATTGAATCAAAATGACTATTTTTCTATTTCATCACTATGTGATATTTAAAAAAATATAAAAAATAACAGAAAAGGAAAAACAAATTTAATTCACTTTTGAAATTTTAACTCAATTTTTAAAATGATCTGTTGTATAATAATTGAAATGTAAGCTATTAACAACTTTCTTTCCTCTATTGTTCTCTCTGGATTCAGGGAAATAATTTGAAACCATTTAGAGCTCATACCTTTTAAAACTCATGTCCCCTGTCAATCATCCTACCTTTAATATTTTCTGTCCATAGTTAAGTTTGGCAAGTTATCTCTTGCCTAAGATGTGAGGCTTTCCTGTAGTTCCATAGTAGTTACTCTTGGCTGCAGAAACAGGTTTGGGAAGCTATGGGAGATTACTCCAAAGTAATGGATGGAACAAATCTAGTCAAAAACATGGTACAGAGTGAATTAAGGCTAAAGTTATTAACTTAAAATTACACCCAATATTTAGGAATAGCTCACCCTCTGCACATTATCCAAAACATTAAAAAAACTAAAAGATCTCTTAGGCTAGGTGGCAGATTGCAGAGGGCAAGGGGCAGTGGATACCATGAGGCTTTCATTAGATGTGTTTCTAAACATTTTTTTCTAATATGTAAATTTGTTTGCTGATCCTTTGTAATGTTAATGCTTTGTCTATTTGTTGTATCACTGTTAAGCAGCAAACTGTTGAAGCTAGGGTTGATTATTGATAATTTTTATGTGTTTAGTAATAACCACAGCATCATATTTACAGTTGCTTTAATAAATCCAAGTTAAGGACTTTGAGGAGAGCAGGTAGTAACTATTCATTTTAACAAATCATCACAGACAGTTTCACTGTTCAAAGCTCCACCAGAAAGTAAGCATGCAGCAAAGGTATGGATTATATTTAGAGATGTGGTTTCATTTATTCTAGAAGTCCTATAACCTGGCATTATTTAACCACAGAATCACACCTAACATTTTCCAAATCCAAATTGACCTCAAAAACCTCCAAGGACATTGAGCACAAGTAGGTTGCAGTGAAAGCATGGGTGGCAGATTGTGGTGGACAGAGGGTTGAGTGACCCAGAACAAAACCTGCCTGGGTAAACTGCTGCCACTTCAGGAGAGGGACTGTGTCAGCTACACATTCTCTCATCACCTTTTGTCATGAGGCAGTTCATAAGCTAAATACAATACCATGCATTATCTCAAAATATTTCTATATTAATTAGTTAATTCATAATGTAAAATGTGTTCATGCAGAAGCAAAGGTGGATATAATAGGTATCAGGGGAAAACCCCTTTAGGATACCCAGACATTAAAAATGTAAAAAGTAGCTTATAAGAAATGTGGATTATCAGATTTTTACCATATATAGGTTGTGTTTACTAGTAATTTCTGACACTTGTACAAAAATCAGGTGAAGGCAGTTATTACCACTTTTCATCATTTAAAAAACAGGCTTCCCTCTTAGAGTATTAGTTAATGCTTTGCTTATTTGTTAATGAAGACAGTATTTTAATTTTAAAGCTTCCTTTTGTAGGACTGATTAAACAGGCAGAATCATATTTTTTTAAAAAAAAAATGGTTTGGAACACTTTTTAATAAAAAACTGTAAAATCAGTTTCCAGTGTGGTCAAAATTAGAATGTAAAGGAAAGCATTTTTAAGAAAATACAGAAGCCCAAATCAAGGGAGAATAATATAAAAGAAAATATTTTAAATTAGGAAAAGAATGTGTTATTGTTTGTTATATCGGGAATTACGCTTTCTGTACTTAACGCTCTTAGTGAAGTTAGGTAGATAACATTGAAGTGAGAAAATGAACATTCTCAGTTATTCGTGTAGTAAAATTGCAGTCCCTATTCCATTTTTTTCTGATGAAAATGGATAAATGAGGTCTCATCTGTTGCCGTCCTAAACACCTTTACTGTCCTAGGTTTCGTTCATGTTCCAAATCGTGGACATGATTTTACCCTCAATCCTTAGAATTTTTGAAGAGGAAATACCCCTTTTTAGAATTTTGATAGATACTAAGATCAACTAAATGGTTCCCCTTCCATTTTAAAGTGCCCAAATAAAGCTGAAGTCAGATAAACATAGTCATAGCTACAACTAAGAGTGAGTTTTAACATACTGGTAATTTTGCAAATGCCAACATGAATACTAGTGAGGACTCAATTCACAACAGACAGTTTCACAAAAGTAAACCACAGAGTGATCTAATATTCTTGCTTCTTAGAAAGTTTAATCCATATAATGCAATAGGTCAGGTTGCTCATATAATTTTTAAAAATAATCCTGTAGAAATGATGTATTAGACATCCCTAACCCAAGAAAATGATGTCTTTTGTATAAGTTTTAAATTCCCATTTGTCTTAATAGATCTTAGGACAAATGGTGACTTCTTCATGTAATAATAGAAAGGTATAAATCCTGCTCTGTGGGGAAAAGCTAAAACCATGAGTCATTAAGCAAGAATATTGCTCTTATTTAGGCTTCCAGACTGCAACTAAACAGTCTTTATGTATTTATCATTTTGATTGTTTTATCTCAAGCATATACAGTGTGCAGAAAGTAGAATAATGAATAAAATATGACCATGGAGAAAACCCATAACTTTTGCTTCTATTCTAGAAAGCAGTGTTTGTTCTTTTTAATTTACCTGAAATACATGTTCACATTGAAACATTAACATTTACAGTATTGGCTTTCAGTTTACTCTTCAATTATTAAAGCAAATGATTTTGATTTATAGCACTTACACAACTGCAATTCAGGTCATACAGTTAAAATATATTTGATAATGTCTCAGCACTCTCATGGGCAGCCTAGAAAAAGGAAAAAAAAAAAGACAAGAGAGACAAATAGAAATGTTAGTGGGTTCAAATGAATGATTATTCTGGCAATCCTGGAAAATGGTAATTAAACAGTTCATTCCAAAAGACCCCAATGTGAACTCTGCTCACATATATATTTGTGTAAGGAAAATGTGTGAGATTTTTTTCTTAAAAAATAAAAGCATCATTGCATCTATAACAGATTGAACAATCTTATGAACAGCTTACATTGGGAAAGTCACTATTATTGCTATAAGTAAGTGTGCTTGTATATTTTATTCTTTCCTTTCTTAATTTCTTTGTGTGTGAGAGCATCTACTATGTGCCAGGCAACGGCTGTGTCTGATTGAATGTATCCGTTGGTGAGCACTCAGGTGCAATCACTGCCCTCTTGGGGCTTACAGCCTAGTGGGGATATTATAACAGAGATATTATAACACTCAATATTGACTAAATGGGATGAAAATTGTTATCTTTCATGATTTGTTTCAATGGGCTTACATTTGTTTGGACAGGGCAGAATTAGAATAATTATTTCCTATATATAATAGTAGGTGATAAGAGATTGGGAGTTTCTTGCCCACACTCAAACTTCAGTAGATAATGACTCCATTTTACTAGCTCACCTAGTTTCTCAAGGATGGCATGGGAAGTGAGACATGGAGCCTCTGGGGACCAAGACAGGGGTAGTACTGTCCCAGTGGAGGGTGAAAGCCAGGTTGTCTCTCCCTTCAGGATCTTTCTGGGGGGAAGAAAAGAATTATAGAAAAGGAGAAATGGGAAGATCAAGAACATCTCTCCATGTCCTATTTTTATTTTTGTTCCCAACAGACTGTATAGTGTAACAACCTTATGCCCCCAAAGAGAGCCCAGGACTGAGAGTATCTTTAGTGTTCCTGAGTGTATAAATCAGTGAATCTGTTATATAGAAAGTTGACATTTCAGGAGCACAATTATTTCCTGATTTCAAATATGAACACAAAACTAAATGTCAGATTTTTTTAAATCATAAATTTGGTATCCATAGTTACTTTACATATTCCAGAGTCTAAGCATGGAATTTAAGTTATTTTGAACAAAAATAGCAACATCTGTTTTCTGTATGGCAAAGAAAAACTAAATCCCAGACTTTTATTTTTAACCACAGAAGCTGTCTCTTCTTTTTAAATTATTTGCCTGCCTGCTCATTTCCCCTACACATCTCTTTCTGTTTATACCAATGGCTTTTTTAATCCAAATAATACTAGCTATTGCCAAATTGCCTTAGAATCCTATTGAATTAGAATAATTCATATACTTCATATACTAGAGAGTAAACGCTTAGCGATGGTAAAGATCTCATTGTGATCAGAAGTAGGGTTTTTGTTGTTTTGTTTTTAATCATGAGAACATATAAAAGGAAATTCAAATGAAACAAAGCCAGTTTCTGATTTAGTAACATTAAAACCGTAGGTGGAGCTCAGTTATTAAGGATAGAAAGGAGGAAAGGACAGGGTGGGGAGAGAGAGAGAAAGGAGAAGGAAAAATAAACTGAGTAGTGTTTTTTGGGGGGAACAATATAATGTCTCAGAAGTTATCTCTTATCCTGCTGATGTTGAGACAGTGGCTTTGTATAAGCTTTTATTTATACCTATTTCAATATCATGAACATTTTTCTGTCAGCATTTTCTTGCAACTTTAAAAATCACAAGGGATTGTTTATAAAAAGATACAGGATATATGATTTATTAGCAATTTTTCTTTTAGGAATCTTCAAATTGTATCATCTAATAAATAAATCACAGGTCAAAATGACTGTCAAATCAATCGGGCTTTCTGGTAAGTTATTTCCTGACAACTATCCATGATAAATACAAGCCTTGGCAAAACCTCATTACGCTTGGAAGTCTTCAGAGGTTATCACACCTGCTGTTCTATATTTGTCTCTAAGAGACATTTGAAACACAGTTACAATGTCAATTTGGTGTAGCATTACCCATAGTAGAGCTCAGAGTATGTGGCAGTGCACGGTCACTCGATGCATGGCGTGTCATTTGGGTCGCTTTGATGGGTGCTGGGGTAGAATTAGCCTTGTAGAGACTAATGTGTTCATGCTATCTCTGATCCTGTGTTGTTGTATAAAAATGAACAGCTAAAAATTTACCCATGGTGACAAGATTAAAGCAAAAATAAACCCATGAAATGGTTAGACTTTAAACATGAGACTGCTGCTATTCTTTTCAACTCATTTTCCATTCTAATGTCTGTTCTTGAATTTTATAATTTATCTATGCTTTTGAGTTGGAGTAACTTGAGTTGGGGTTCTATGTGGAAAGCAAAGAAACAATTCATGGGTAAAGCATAAGACCAAAGCATAACAGAAGCAAGAGGCAGGCAGTATTAAGACTCTGGTGTTTTCATTTCTAATGGGAATAAGCCTGGCTCTGGTTCAAAACAAGGCAATTGATAAACATGTATACAATGTATGCAACAAAAAATGTTTATTGTAAACCTAACACAACTTTTACCCACCTTTATAGTAACACGTCGACAAAGTTGATATAGTAATTACTATCAGGTAACAAGGGTTAGATTAGCTATACATAGATGTAGACGCCAGCAACAAGGCATGACACACCTCGGAGAAAAGCATTCAGAACAGACGATCCATCTGCAAATGTTTTCACAAGATGCAGGAAGAAACACTGTAGGGAGACAGAATGAAATAGAGGTAAACTCTCTTCAGGATTCTATGTTCTGAAGAGGGGTAAGGACTCATAGCTTGGGCCATATTGTAGTGGTGACTTGCACTAACCATGTAGATGGAGTTGGTGGATTAGACAATTCTCAGAATTTTCTAGAAAAGGTTGGGGCTAGACATAGTGGCTCTTACCTGTAATACTTACATTTTGGGAGGCCAAGGCAGGAGGATCACTTGAGCTCAGGAGTTTGAGACCAGCCTGGTCAACATAGTGGATTCAGTCTCTTAAAAAGAATAAAATCTCGTTGCATTGATCCTTTCACCACCATGTAATGTCCCTCTTTGTTTCTTATGGTCTTTGTTGTTTTAAAGTCTGTTTTATCAGAGACGAAAACTGCAGCTTCTGGTAATGCTAGCTGGCTGTTTTGCCCATTAGTTGATGTAGATTCTTCATTATGGTGATGCTCTTTACCTTTTGGTATGTTTTTGGAATGGCTGA